>JAYMGJ010000018.1:0-45777 GCA_037178675.1 Scleroderma bovista | reverse complement strand
GGCAGATCATCCGTCTCGATCGCATTGTGGTCGCGCGGATTGTCGGATTCACCAAACGGATGGGCAGGAAGATCATTTATTTTATTGGATCCAGCCGTGGACCGGAAGTCGCGACAGGCAGGCGCGTTGTAGAGTGTGGTGAGTCCCTTTGTTGAGGTATCACGTGCATTGACCATGTGACTCGGGTCACATGACTCCATTGCAGCCTTTGGGCTGCGGGCAATGTTGCAGCTCTTGTTGTCGTCCGTTTCGACTGGGGAAGGTAAGTCTTTGATTCCCTTTGTATCCAGCTGACCTTTTTCTTCTTTTACAGCCCTTTGACGTCCGTTTTGACAGGTTTCCAGGTCGTTCCCCTGTGGATATCTGCTCTGCCTGCAAGCTGGCACCCTCAAGTCATCCGTTTCGCTTGTGGGAAGCACATTTCGAGTCAGCGGGTTGAGCGGGTGACTCGGGACCCTTTGGCAGGTATGTCCATCTTTGTCCGTCTGTTTCCTGTCCCTTCTAACCTCCAATTTGATTGTCTCGCCTCCAAACTCGAGTTTGGGGGTCGAGTCGCCTTGATGGTGCGATCCATCTTGATCGGATCGATCAGATGGCTTTGCTAACTCATTTACAGCATCTTCTAGCCATTTCAGCCCAGGAGCTTGGGTGGTGCCCCCATCAGAGCCCTCAGCAGCGCTTGTTGGCACCCTCAAGTCCATTTCGCCCGTGGGAGGCGCGTTTCGAGTCAGCGCGTTGAGCAGTTGGCTTGAGACCCTTTGATAGGTAAGTCCGTCTCTGTTTGTCTGCTTTTTGTCGCTTCTGACATCCATTTCCATTCTCTTGCCTCCAAATTCGAATTCAGGGGTCGAGTCACTTTGATAGTGCGATCTCCCTCGATCGGATGCAACGGATGTGTTTACTGACCCATTTACAGCTTCTCCTTGACGTTTCCCCACAGGGACTTGAGCGGTGAGCTCATCAGAGCCCTCCACGGCACTCGTTGGCATGCTCAAGCCTCCAGGTGAGTTCGGGCATCTTTTGACGGATCATTGGCCTGTCCCGCATGCTAACCCTCTCGTTTCTTCAGCGTTTAGGTGTATTCCATCGACGGTGACATGGCTGAGGCTGTTTGTGCTTGCTATTGCAAGCCTTCGGCTCTCGCCATTGAATCTGTTCGATTTCAGCTTGTTTAATTGCAGTTGGGCCATTTGGCAGTTTGCAGTTGCAGGCCTTTGGCTGGGTGTTCTGGAGTTATCTCCAGGGCGGTTGACAGTAGGTACGTCCGCTTGCGCCTTAGACTCGAGCATGCGGCATTTTTTGACTGACTGTTTCCTTTTAGTGAATGTTTCGCGCGGCGTCCTGTCACCGGCGATTGTGGGCTTGGATGCCCGGTTTGGAGTGTCTCCCGCATCTAGCGTGAAGACGGGTTTGCCGTTACAAAGACTGAGTAGGTGTGGAGGCCACAGCGTGCGATATTTACCAAATTGATTTTGTTCGCGGCGCGTGTGTGCGGATGCGCCAGAGTCAATGATCCATTCCCTTTGAGTAGGGATGGTCTGTCGGGCCACGAACAGACAGAGCGGAGGTAAGTGGGTTGATCCCATATTCGCAACACGAGCCGCTAATTCTGTCTCTTCCGCTTCCTCTTTCAGTGTGTCATCTTTCTCCTTGGAGCGGGTAGTGGTGTTCTTCGCCCACTGTTCGTCATCGGTTTGGCCGCTCTTCGAGCGGTAAGTGCATGACCTTTTTCCTTTTTTCTCTTTACTACCTTTTCCCTTCCTTTTCCCTCTAGATCGTCCTGTCGTCTTCGCGTCGAGAGCCAAATGGGTCGAGGCTATCTTCCTTGACCTTTCCTCAATCAGGAACTTCACTATTGAAAGCGTCTGTTGTGAGTTTGTCATCGGCGGCCATCAAAATGGTCCGAAGAGGTGAAGAGGTTGGCGGGCGCAAAATTTCCATAGCAATTGCGGCAAGTGGGTCTTTGAGCAGCCAGCCAGGCGTTTTTAATACACTGGCCTTCTGCCACATGGAGTTTAGTTGGCTTTCCATAGACTCGTCGTCCGCGAGCGCGTTTCGGAAGAATTTGCTTATAAGGAGCGCGATTGACTGTTTCCCTTCGAGAACGGGGCAGACATCTTTCGAGTAGGAGTAGTCTTGATAGCACAGTTGCTTGTCTAGTAGTATAAGGCCACCAGGGCTCATAACCTATTGTTAGATGGCTCGTGCACAGGGAACTAGCTCAGAGGCAAACTCAGTGTCTGGTGTGGAACACTAGATATATAACTGACCTAGCTCAGAGGCAAACTAAGTAAGTTAGTACTAAGTAAATGAAAGTGTGACTAGATGTCTTACCTCAGTGTCTGGTGTGGAACACTGAGGTGAAAAGAGTCCTCGAGCAGATGAAAAATCCTCCGTGCTTATGTAAGGATACTCGTCACACAAATAAGGAAACTAACAGTAAGGCTAGAGAATGGTAGTGACGAAGTAGGTCTTTCAACACATAGCTGGTTGTGCAGAACCAGAGTTTGTGCGTGCCATCCATGCCATCGTTGATCTTATCTACCAGGCTCAGGCTCCAACCTTCACTCCCTCGTCTATCCGTGCCATGGAAGAAGCTTTGTCGGAGTTCCACGCTTACAAGAGTGCTATAATTCAAGTAGGTGCGCGGCGAGGAAAGTCTAAAGAGATCAATCATTTCAACATTCCTAAACTTGAGGTCTTTCAATCATTTGGTCGCAGCATATGTAATGTGGGTTGTCTCATCCAGTACACCACAGATGTTAGCAAACACCTCTTGAAAACCCACTGCAAGGACCCATTTGCACACACTAACCGGCAGAGGTCCGGCTTTACGTGGCAAGTTGTGCTACTCCTAGATCAAGAAGAGTCTATTCATCGCTTTGATCTATACTCTCTGCTACTTGAGAGAAATGCTAGCTTAACAAATGGTCCATGCTCGGCGTTGGATGATCCTCGTTACATTGACCCAACACTGGACTGGGTTCAGCGCGTTGCCCCAGATGAAATGAGCTACTTTCATGGTCCAAGAAGCTTTCGCAACCACTTCCTGACTGGAATCTTGTCTGATGATTCCAGCTCTGCGTTTCATGTCACCATAAAAGCCGACTTTGCTGACAAACCCTCCTGCTACATCACCGAAACATATCATCTTTTCGACTTTCCTGATCTTCTCCAGATGTATATTGATATCAGGCCCGGCGATGTCTCATACTTGCACGGCCGTCTACTCAAAGGGTGGAACAAGTTCTGACTGCCACAATCGCAATCATGTTTGCATCCACTCAACATCATGCCAAGCCAGCAAGTCCAAGCGCTTTCACCTTCCGAAGAATTTCCCTTTGGCAAATGTGACACTGTATTAGTCAATTATACTCCCCCAACGGGAATTTCGAGTGAGTTCTCTGTCCATTATGCGGTAGCATTCACACTTAGCCTATTCCCCTACTTTTCAGCAGTTGTTGTCGCTCAAGTATGGGCTATATTTGCCTTCTCGTCAAGGGGTTCAACCCTTCCCCCTGATCTTTCCCATCCCTTACTATACGTCCAATATTTCACATTCACAGCAACCCCGGTTGATCAGCCTCACGTTGGGATGTATACCGCTCAACGCATGTTCCTCAACAACCCAGACGGCAGCATGTCTTGTATGAGCGGGATCATTTCACTATTAGATGTTATTCATCCAGTGGAATTGATACCGAAGTATGGGGTGGCGGCCAGACGTGAAGTGACTTCCGAGATGTGTCTCGAACTTTACGACGAATTCTACATGAACAACTTTGCAGATAAAGAATGGTATTATACTATGTACCATGATTTCTAGTAGAATTGTGGCAGTCTCAATACCATTTGCGCTGAATGATGGTTAATTCAATATTTTCTGTTTTACCAGCACAAATTCTGAGGAATTGATAAGTAGTTCTCCACCAATCAGTGTCCAGAATCACTAGATCTGGTGCTGTCATAAGTTACACGTAAGGCAACGGTGCTTCTTGGTGTTGAAGCGACCATACTAGGCGAGAAGTTGGGTAGTTCACAGATGTAGTTCCCAGCCCCTGTCACTGCCGAGTAAGGCCCGGATCAAAGGATCCCTCCTCGTATACTGTAGTGACAGAAAGCGCTCAGATCCAATTTCCAAAGAAGCAGCCCTCAGCGCTCCGATCGAATTCCGCGTTCGATATGAAAGACACATAGTAGATATCACTTGCAGTCGAATTCAAAGAGGGATCAAGCAGAAGACGAGTGCAGGTCCTGATCCACAACGACGAACTCCATTCTCGGGTGTGCTACTACGAGCAACACAACACAACATGTTGGCGTTCTGCGGAGGATCCCATATGTTATACTCCCGCGGATTGCGCTTGGATCTTCTCCGGATGTGATAGGCTCAGAACATTTCAAATTTGATATGTAGTGCTTATCAGAATGCACCGCGATAACCAACAACCTATTTACATCCATCAGTCGTCCACGTCAATCTGGACATCGTCATTAACCACATTTTCATCCTCTTCTTCGGCAACGCCACTGGCAGTTGCAGGTTTTGGAACTGGTGACTCAAGTTTTCCGCGTTTCTGATTGAGGGTTTCCCCAAATGAGGTCGGCGTCTCTATCTTTGCCCAATCTCTTTCATTCTTCCACAGCTGTAAATTTTCCGCGGCTTTCATTTTGCTTGCGTCTACCTCTTTCTATGCTGACAGGAACTACATTCATTTCCTTGCTTTCAGGTGTTTCGTCAGTAGCCCTGTGCTCGCCCACGGCCAGTGGAGTCCATGAAAAGGTGACTTTCAACCTCGTGGCAAGTTGCAGCACCAGGACCTGCACTATGTGGTCTGATGCTCTTCATAGGCGGATCGGGACATGACAGGGTCCACCACAACACCTAATTACGGGCCGCGTCGTCCATTATATATCTAGTCGACACACAGAAGGAACGGGCATCTTCTTCCCACTGGTCTATGCAATAAACGTCTACCTCACGCCTTCAACACTTCTCCGGGCTCCCTGCCAACACAGCTACCCATTTCGACTCAGAAGTTCACAGTTGATCATCATCGAATCCATAGTATGGATCTAGCACTGCCCGTCGCTGCAGAATTGGCCACGATTTGCGTCAACCTCGACGAACAGATTGATCGCCACGAACCACTCATTTACTGCCGGGGTGGCTATGCCACTGTGTGCAAAGGTACATTCCGCGTCGATGGAATGAAGATAGCAATAAAGACGGAGCGATCTCTACATGATGGATCCACCATCGAGGCAAGCAAGATTGGCCATGATCTTCAGGCTGAAATCTAATTGTTGTACCAGCGTATTCTCTGTGAAGCCCATATCTGGTCTAAACTCCACCACGAGAATATCGTTCCGTTGCTTGGCTTCACCACCATATTCAACACCTCCGTATCATTGGTATCACCATGGCAAGACAGGGGAAATGCACATGACTATGTCCAAGATCGTGCGGTTGATCCCCGCCCGTTGGTAAGCTAATCTGCTCTCTGTTCTTCTCATACTCAATGCATTCAGTTGTTGGGTGTTGCAAGGGGTCTAGACTACCTTCATTCTCACGCTTCAGGACCCATAGTACACAGCGACCTCAAGGGTGTAAGTCTATTGCCATCTGCTATTGATGTCGATATGACATCATTAATCCAATAGCAAAATGTATTGATTTCTGGCGACGGTCGTGCATTAATAACGGATTTTGGCTTGTCATTCCTCGCTGAGCCCTCCGCTTCCGTCACTCGCAGCGGCGGCACGCCTAAATGGATGGCTCCAGAGATTCACGATAATGGAGTTGCTTCTGTCCATAGTGATATGTGGGCATTTGGGATGACAACATTGGTATGCATGATCTTTCTATCATCCAGGCTCAATCCTATTGGAACTCGGGATTTGATAGGAACTCTTCACCAGGCAGGAGCCTTTCCATGGCATTCCCACCATGGCTGCTATAGTTGGAATTTTGAAAGGTCCTCCAGGCCGTCCAGTGGCTGAGTTGACCTGTGATCGTTTGACAGACGCATGGTGGAGCATATGCATGAGGTGCTGGCAACAGGACCCTGGGTTGCGGCCATCCTCGTCTGATGTTTTTGCTGATATCGAGAGGGTGGGTTGTTTTTTTGTTTGTAGAGAGACTGGTGTAACTATTTTATGGCAGGCGATTTCAACAAATGCACACAATTCTTCAGGTTGTCTCACTGGCTTTTCCACTGTTGACGATGGTCGGGTCAACTCGTCCCTGAGTCATCACTAGCTCACGACTCATTTCATTTTAATCCAGCCCAACAAGTGACCTCAAGCAGCAATCATTTGATTTGTTTGCGGGGTGTCAATTTCGAGGGTAAGTGAGGGGCACGGTACTAGCACGGTCTAGAATGTGCCACAACCGACGAGATATTTCAGATCCCATGAACTGGGAATCGAGCATATCAGACCGTGAGCCTGTTGCTATGGGTGCTTGTCATTTCGACGGAGTTAAAGCTATAACCATTGGTGAACATCCCATTTCTTTGACGATAGGCATTAGCATGCCCCTGTCTTCTGTTGACCATCTTCACTATGCCTCGCATGTAGTTTCGTCCATCCAAGCTACTGACGACTTGGAAGTTGTATCCACACTTCCCTCGCTCAAAGGCTATGCACAATCCGACTGGTGTGCACCCTTCGGTATCGAGGCGAATAAACCCCACTCTACTTAATTTGAACCTGCGAACTCCATTCAGTTGGCCCCTGCAGCTCAACCTTTGTACGTTATCCTAGCCTTTTCGTTGCTACATGATAACGATAACCTTTATTGGCCTAGGTTGTAAGTCACGGGTGCCAAGCATTTTGGGATGGTATTTCGCCATGGGCCCCCCGTAGACTTCATCTATAACAGACACTTTCTTGTCACCTTCATTACAATCATTGCAGTCCATATGTTAGCAGTGTGGTTTGGTCTATCATGAAGGGACTCTCAATCTGACCCGTATTAGGATACCTTGGGCACATATCCCTTATATTCAAAAATACGACTTGTAGGACATCATTGTGCTGCAGTACTACCATTCAATACGGCCGAGCTTGCGCCGGCAGCCACCTTGTTTACAATGTAGGTTGGTTTCTCCCGTCTTGAACCTTCAAGACACTTTGAAGTCTGATGGCACTATATGTCCTTTGCATAGTCTCAAGGACGTAACAATTGTCCATGATGCCCTGTGCACATTATGTGTTCACAGACTATCGATCATGGCTACAACCACAACTTTGACCACAGCTACCACGACAACGACAACGACAACAACTCCAATCCTCAGGCTCCAATGTTTGAACTCGTGCCCTCCAACCTACTATATGTTGCCTTATCGCACAGCCGAGGACGAAACAACATCAGACTCTTGCGGAACTTTGATGACAGGTCATTAACACAACACCCAAGTAAACATTTGCGACAGGAAAGCAAACGGTTGGCAGCGTTAGATACAGCCATCATACAGAACAATATTTACTCAGCCTCAACGCGATGGCATCGGGAATTGAACTTTGAAACGGCGTACAAAAAGCAACACCCTCGCGGGCGTTCAAAAATCGTACCATCCACGTGGCATTTCCAGTGGTAGTGACCTTGTAAACAAGGTGATCTATTCGCAGTACTACCATCTATTCGTTGATTTGCATAACGTTTACTTCCTTCCCCACCAGCCACCCAATAAACTACTCAATCCGCCCCTCACCTGAGCCGGGGCTCAGGCGTTTCCGTCCTGGTAATCTCCTCCAGTCGTGACTTCGCCGGTTGGGCCTGTATCTCGCGGTCCCCTTCCTTCGGTTTACTAGGACTCTTACCAGTGCGTTCCAGCAGCCTATCCATGTCCAACTGCACATAATTCAACGCGATATCAAAGAACAGGGGCTTCTTGTATGCCTTGGGATCATGAGCCGGGAATTCTACTCTCCGTTTGGAAGGACATGATAAGACACCTTTTGCGCTCGGTTAGACACTTGGTGGCAAATGAGGGGGCTCCATCAAGTACAAGAGACTGTCAAACGGCCGTGAAGCCTATCTCATAGGGAGGTAAGTTGTCATCACTAAAACCGTAAGAACGTGCTATTGGTTGCTGTTGCTGTTAAATAAACAAAATAAATATGCGTTTTCTACCCTCTTTGGACTTGGATGGACAACCTGTCCAACTCGCAAACATTTGTTAATGTCTTACTACTCCACCCCAGTTATTCATAAGTTGGCCATGCCTTCTAAAGCCTTGTGATTTACATTTCTGATGCCTCGAAATTGTCATTTCAACAACGTTATGTGTATGAATTAAAAGACCATCCAAGCTCTGTGCAACCAAACAAGCAGGTTGGGTGACAATGGCAAATGGACATCAAGAGCATGCAGCACGGCGCATGATGTAGGAAAGTGTAGTCAGTTCTTCAGAGGGGTCAGAAGGACAGTACCCTCCACAACAATTACAGAACCATGATATGCACGGGTCGACCCGCAGGTGTACACCGGGTGTATATCACCACGGATGTCGTCGATGGGTATATTCACAGGTCACCATCTACTATATTAGAAGTAAATAATTTGTACAAAGTACTCTATTCTACCATGTGACTACATTGTTGTCGTCGTGTCGTGCGTTGTCGCTGTTGTCATCGTCAGTGTCCCTCATCGTCCTCATGTCATGCGTTGTCGCCATCATCGGTCCTCCTCCTCCTCGTTGTCGCTGTTGGTGCCATCGTCATGCTGCCATGTTGCTGGCCACGCATGTTGTTGTTCTGCATCATGATTGACACTGCTGGTGGGTGGCCATGGGTACAAGGCGTGCGCGGAGAGGACCTGTAAGAAGAAATAGTCAATGAAATGGATAAAATAAAATAAACATACTCTTGTGGGGTTGTTGGACCCAGGCGTCGATGCAGGAGCTCGAAGATGCAAAGCGTCGAAGATCCAGAGTGGTACTTTGTGTACTGACATGACGTTGCCTGATTTGGAAGTCGCGTCACACGGGTCACCGCGGGTTGAGCCAAGGTGCTACGGGTTCTGGAACGTGATCCCCTGTAGTACCCGTATCCCGTGCGGGTTATACATACCCGTGCATTTCACTAGCCCAGAGTACTTAAAAGGGTCTTATTGAATGCTACTAAAGTTTGAGTTCAAGTAGTTAAATTTTATGCTTGTTTTGGTTAAGCCTCAGCCCATGTGATCTTTCATTTTCACGCCCAGCTACTCGAGTCCCGGATCATCATCTGCCCATGACGAAGAGGGATTTATACAGCCGTGAAATCAAGGGCCCGGATCTCCAAGCTCATCCACACATCTGACAGTCTAGCTCTACGAATCAGCAATGAGGACGACTACGACAACGGTGACAACACTCGCCTACACCCACCTACTACCTGCAGAGGCACACCAATCACGACAACGACGACCCACTTGCGCAAGTGACGACTGGCATAAGAGGCAGGCAGATCAGTGCGTGGTTATCAGCCCCCACCCTTGCATCGATGACATGTACCACTGCAGTCCACATCGACAACGTCTAGTACCTGCTGTACACGCTGCGACACTGCTGTCATAGAACATCGATGACGACGATGCCTGCCTGCAGCACGCACAGGCACGATACCCGCAACGATGCTTGCAACACCCACAATGCCCTCGTATGTCGAAGGATGCCATAGGCTACTATAGTACATACAGCAACCTCTTGTAGTATACAACTTAGGCACAATATCTATATTATTATTATGGTTAACACGGAGTGACTATACCAGGTGCAGTACCTGTCCTGGGGCGGGTCTGGTCGGTCAGATACCTGCAGGTGCTGCCTAACACATCACATTTTTAGGGTCATTTGCAAACCAGCTCAATTTTTGGGCCACTTCTGCAATTAGGTGTGAAGTTGGTCCACCCATGGCAACATTACTTCAATGTCACTAGAGGGCTCTGATGGTATGAAATGGGTCATAGATTGTAAGGTAAATTCTTAAAGGTCTGACTTCATCACAACCAACAATAATATGTCTTTTGAAAGCTTGGAGAATAAAGGTATCCATTAACAGACCCGAGGACCTTTAAAAAGTTATGTACATCTTTATCTGGCGGATTGTCATATTCGATGAAATTCTGGCCTTTACTCATTTTATAATGTTCATGTAAAGCCTCCCCAAAAAAATTCTGTTTCAGTGATGGTTACTAGCTGGCATTCAAGGTGTCAATATTTCAAAATTTCAGCTGCGGATACAAACTGGTTCCATTTCCGACTATATTCAAATCAGCTTACACTCCCCGGATCATGAACCCATGACTGATGAAATGCCTATCATATCCATCAGAGTTCGCAATCGTTGCGTTCTGCCTGAAGAAGTGAGTGGGCATGCGAGTTGATGCATCCCCGGTAAGACTTTAGATCTTAGATTCATTAAATAATTCTCAGTAGCAGAACAAAATCTCACGAAGTTTTACAGAAGTGACAGAAGGCGCTCAGATCTGCCCCGATCTCCAAAGATGCAGCCCGTCCCCGTGTAGAGTTTCATCTGTAGTGACAGAAAGCGCTCAGATCTGCTCCACTTTCCAAAGAAGCAGTCCTCGTGCAGAGTACCATAGTAGAAAGCGCTCTGATCAATTCCGTGTTCATATGAAAGACAGATAGTAGTAGCACTTGTAGTCGAATTCAAAGAGGGATCAAGCAGAAGACGAGTGCAGGTCTTGAAGCACGCATACCCGATCCACAACCACGACCTACATTCTCGGATGTGCTACTAAGAGCGACACAATGCAACAATCAGCAATATGTGTTGGCGTTCTGCGGCACGACAGTATACAGCAGGTTGAAAAGCATCCCATATGGTAGGTGTGTCAGTGTCATGCTGCCGCGGATTGCGACACTAGCTTGGATGTTTATCAGCTTCTCCGAATGAAGGCGCGAGTGACTCTATCAGATAGGCTTTCAGTATGGAAAGCCGGACAATCGTGCTCCGGATTTGGGCAAAGCTGGTGAAAGTCGTGCGGCCGTAAATCACACATTTGGGAAGTACATACATTGGTGAAGGACACCAGAGTTTGCTGTGGTCGTAAAGTCATACCGAAGGAAGTCACGCCATCAACCAAGCTGAAGACACAAAACTTACGTAGTCGAAGCACAATATTGCTAGACCTCGTTATACCCCTAGGCCGGGGCTAAGTACCTGTGGGTTTGTTGGTACTACACATAGATCTGTGCTACTTACTTTGGTTGTACTGCATGACTTTCATCTGTACGAAGTGAGGAGTGCTTGACTTTTGTCTGTACGAAGTAGGGTTGGTAGGACTTTTGTCTACACAAAGCAAGGATGGCGTGACTTTCGTCTGCACGAAGTAAGATGGCGTGACTTCCTTCTTTCCGACCGCAGTGTCTAGTGTCCTTCATCAATGTACATACTTCCAAATGTGTGATTTACGGCCGCATGACGTTCGCCAGTTTTGCCCAAATCCGGAGCGCGATTGTCCGAAGTTCAGAACGTTCCGTTTCAAATTTGATACATAGTGCTTATTAAAATCCATCGTGATAACCAACTTACTACTGAGCATCGTCCTCGTTGTCCGCCCTCATCAACCACATTTTCACTCTTCTTCGGTAACACCACTGGCAGTTGCAGGTTTTGGAACTGGTGACCCAGGTTTTCCGCGTTTCTGAGAGTTTCCCCAAATGAGGTCGACATCTCTATCTTCGCCCAATATCTTTCATCCTTCCGCAGCTGCAATTTTTCCCCGGCTTTCATTTTGCTTGCGTCTGGCCGGAACTACATTCATCTCTTTGCTTTCAGGGTGTGTCGCGAGCAGCCCCGTGCTCGGTCACGGCCACTTCAATCACTGCTCCCTTCAATCTCGTGGCAACACCAAGGCCTGCATTACGTGATCTGATGCCTTCGTAGGCGGATCGAGGGACAGAACATCCATTATTCTTCTGCATCACTGAGAGCGGAAAGCACAGCATCATATGCGGCGACACCCTTCTTTGACCCACTTATTTTATTCCCAGGCGGCGATGCCACTGTGTACAAGGACAGCGACTCATCAGCCATAGACGATTTACATCATGGCGGCACGCTTAGACGGACCGCTGCAGAGTTGCTCGATGGTGAAATTCCTTCTGTCCAAAGTGATATGTGGGCGTTTGGGATGACGACATTGGTATGCTTAGCAGGCAATCCAATCTAGGGTGAGGTTTTGACAAGAATTTTTCACCCGCCACATGCCTTTCGATAACGTTACCTCCATTGGAGTGATTATGGCGAGAATTGTGAAGGCGCCTTCGGGCCACCCAGACCTGTGATCAACTTAGCAAAATACACAAGCCCTCCCTCGCAAGCCAGGTGGTACAACTAAAACGGCCGGCGGGAACGGCGCGGACTACTGGGGGGTCAATGACCCCGGACCGGTAGGGCATTTGTACACCGAGGGAGAGGCGGGCCACAGGGGCCCTAGCTATAGGATCTACGATCCTAAATGCATTTAAATGGATTCAAAAAAAAAAAAAAGACCTGTGATCAACTGACAACTGACAGATTGGCATGGTGGGAGATATCGAGAGGGTAGGGTCGTTTCTTTACTGGAGAGCAACTACGATATACCTATATTGTACCAGGCAATTTGGGTGGTGTGTTTCCGGGTAGCTCACAATCTTTCCCCTACAGATTCAGTCCAACGCATGACGTCAAGCAATTTTTCCATTTGGCCAAGGGGTGTCGAACGCAAGTGATAGGAACATGTCACAATCAATGGGGATATTTCAGACTCCGTAACCCAGGAATCCAGTGCATCGTAATGCGGACCCGTTACTATGAATCTTCGCCATTGCACTGGATCCCGAAGGCTGGAGCGCATCACCTTCGGTAAACCATTACATTGCCGACACTGACACAGCCCCTGATCCTGCCGACCCCATCCAGCTGATTCCTCCCGCTCAACCTTTGCATGTCCTCGAGTCCATCCAACTTTTCGTCGCTACATGATAAATTCTGTTGACCTAGTTAGGACGTCGTACATGGAACTCTGTAGGCTAGCTATACGGTGGGTTCTGTTTAGTATTTACCACTTGCTGTCTTTCTGATTGCTTGTCTACGCGTTTTGGGATGGTGTTATGCCGTGGCAACCCATCAGAAAATCATCATAGCGTATTCAGCAGACCAACTGATTCGATCTATTGAGCGGCGTTCAATTCGACCGCGCTGTCCATTCCAGCTGTATTCGACGGGATTGTCGATCTGAAAAGGTTTTTGACTGTCTTACTTATGCGAGTATCATGATTCAAATAGCATGCAACTTATATTTCGCCCTACGTTTCAAGGGTTTTAATCCATTTATATTCCTTCCTCACCGACCACACAACAAACTACCAAACCCACTCTTGTCTGCCTGGAAGGCTCAGGTGTCTCTGCCCCGACAACCTCTAATCGTGTCTTCGCAAAGAACAGAGGCGAATTCTTGTACAGTCTCGGGTCCCCGGTCCACACTCCTACTATTGTGGGCAAAAGTTTAGATAAAACTTGTTGGAGTGCCAACGGGATCCCGCATTCACCACCTTACGGGTTCCAGTGTTTCGTCGTCGTCTTTGTGCGATGGTGGCATTGGTCACCTCGTCATCGCTATCGATGTGCCGCTACAGCAGTGGTTACCACTGGCCACTGGGGTCAAAGGTCATTGTTGTGTCGTGGAGACATTGGCTATGCGCATCACCTCAGTGTCGTCGGTATCGATGTACTGTGGGTTCCAGCCACACAGACTGCGTTGTCGTCGTTGTTATCGACGTGCATTTCCGCTCTCTCGTGATTGAGGCACGCGGTGGCCATCAAACACCAGCACATGATGTGGTGGATCTAAGATGGACGCTGGGCCCGGCATATTCGGACAGATCCTTGAGCGCAAAGCAGCCACACTCCCGTAGCGTGCCAGCGCCAGCTGGAAATGATAAAAGATACGAGGTGTGCGCTCCTCATGGGTGAGTCGAGACTTGTCGAGGGCGAACTTTGGCACTCCCGATACGTCCACGATCTATTGGAAGTGTCACTCAATCCAGTGTTTAATTTTTTTTTATCTGTGGTATGATGCATTCATATCTTAGAGTTCCCGCGGAGTGTGTGGAATGCTTTAAGCTTCTGTGGCCAATGAGGCTCCGTCAAGTACAAGGGACTGTCAAACGGCCATGGAGCATGGGAGGTAAGTTTGTTACTAGTTGGCATTCAAGGTGTCAATATTTCAAATTTTCAATACATGCTGCTGGCGGGCACCCTTCAAGCCAAAAATACCGGTTCCATTTCCGACCGTATTCATCAGCTTCTGTGCCCACTCCCTATTACGAACCCGTGACTGATACCGAATACCGATGCTATCATAATCATTAAAGTGGTGGGCCTTTGCGATCTTTGCGATCTGCCTGAATAAGTAAGTGGGCATGCGAGCTGATGTGTCCCCAGTAAGACTTTAGATATTAGATTGTTCACTCTTAATAGTAGTACGACAAAGTCTCACGAAGTGACAGAATGTGCTCAGATCTGCCCCGATCTCCCAAGAAGGGGCGCTTAAATTAGCCGAGTTAGACCCATTAAAGGATCCCTCCTCGTGTAATAGAGAGGGAGAAGAGGGGGATCCTTCGATGGGTCTAACTCGGCTAATTTAAGTGCCTTCCCGGCTGGAGCTGTGTGATCTCCCGGCCAAAGCTGCGTTATCTCTTGGATGGCTCCGGTGACACTTCGAAACACTCCATGTGATCTAATCCATTCTGAAAAATATCTCCCTTACCTTGAATATATCACTGGTTCTTATGATAACGGGTGTCACGTCACCGTGACTTTTGAGAAAGAGTTTTGCGCTCTTCGTCTAGCCTGAAATCCACCCTGCACTACCAGTAGGCATGCTAACTTCGTCGTCAGGCTGGAAAACACGATGAACAAATACAACCAGTCCGGCACCTCTGGATAATTGCGCATGAGCTTGGCATGAATGTTATCTTGTTCCACGTGTATCTTGATCCTCTTCCATTGACTGCGGCCGTGGTACAGGACCGTGTGTATGAGAACGCAAGTCGAGAGGGCAAACGCGAAAAGGCATATGTCGCGGGAAAGTACAGCGGCAAATACGCTGTGAGATTGAACCGATTGTTGCTATCGCACGTTGATGTAATACATAATGGGGGTGATGACCCAGAAGAACATGCCAAAGCCAAAGAAGATGTGGCCTTGCGCCCACCAAGGGAACACGAGGGGGCTGCCAGGATGGACATTCTTATTCCGGAACTGATGCCAAATAGTCGGCTGACCGATTGTTTGGCGGTATCTAACGTATCCATCAAAATACGGATAGGGCTTCGAAGAGGTAACATGAAGCAAAACAGTCGGACAAAAAGGGCGGCGACTTGCCGGGGATAAAAAGGCGCCGTCCCCATAGTAAGGCGGGACTTGTCGAGCGCAAGTGCGTGGAATTTGGCACTCTCAGTACCACGGTTGTTGAAGTGTAGCTCGAGCCAGCATACATGGCGTGATGGATTTGCGTTGAGAAGAGTCTTGGAGTTCCCAAATGAGTCGAGAAGCAGGTGGAGTGCTTTGATTTGACATGATACTCTGTGCTCCCATTTGGTAAGATGAGAGACGAAGAACAAGGAGACGTGGGTTGTATGTTTTGCCTGAGCCTATAATCCCACTGTAGGCCCCACGCTGTGAGTTGGTGGCAGTTGTGGCTGTCGACGTGTGCGCTGCTGCACGTTGGTGGTAGATGTGGTGGTCGACACCCTACTGTGGACGCATGACAGGGGTGATGGAGGTGGCTGTCGTCAGCCGCAGGCTGCGCTGGTCAACTGATGGGTTGATCATCGTCGTCGACGTCGATGATGGTGGTAGTGCTCTCTGTCGCCGCATTGATGGTGGTGGTCCGTTAATGGTCGACGACGTCTCTCAACGAGCTCCGCCGCCTTGTCAAGTGCTTATTCGCGTTGCTGCAGCTTGGTCATAGGTTATCGACCAGTGGCGATACTCCGCTTCTGAGGAATCGCGGTAGGCTATACAGAATGTACGCAACTCAGCTGCATAGTCCTATGAGATCACAAACGATAGATGAGACATAGAGAGGGTACAAAGACGTGTACTCAGTACCTCGAGATGTGCAAGTGTTTTCTCAGTAAAGGTCTGATGCTCGCCAAGTTGCTCAAGAACAACGTCGGCATCTTTGCAGTATTACAACTCGATGTTACCATCGGAGGCGCGAACGACGGTTGACATACGCTTGCGAGAAGAGTTAAATTCACACACGTTGAGGACTTCGTACTCGACAAGGAACCACGGATGTTGACAAATACAGAGCGCGGTTTGCGCATGAACAGATCATGGTAGGCAAAGCAAACGGGTCGGACAATTGAACGGTGTGAGCGAGAAAGCCACGAACAAACAAACATAGATCATACCAATCCATTAACTACATAGTACTGTGCGTCTTAGTAGTTGAAGGAACGAGGATAATGGTGTGTGACGTGTAGCTGATAATCATGAAGGGGGTCAGATTGACAACCACCGAACGCACCGGAATCACACTGCCACGTACGACGGCCAGTTTCCGACCGTGAGATAGCCGAGTAGAACTTCATCTGTAGAGATGATCCAATCTCCAAAGAAGCAGCCTAGTCGAAAGCACTCCGATCAATTTTGCGTTCAATATGCAAGACACATACTAGTTGGATTCAAAGAGGGATCAAGCAGAAGGCGAGTGCAGGTCTTGGAGCACACATACCCAATCCACAACGACGAACTCCATTCTGGGGTGTGCTAGTATTACTAGCAAATTAATTGCGTGGTCTGACACGAGTTGCCGAGAGTTTTCGTAGCCGAGTGCAGTCCAGCAGACGATGTCAGACGAAACCAGACAAACCAGACGAAATCAGACGCGTCAGACGGATTAGACGTTTGTAGTTTTCCTGATGGCCTACTACGGGACGCAACAGTCAGCAATGCATGTTGGTGTGCTGCCGAGGCTGCAAAGCATCCCATATGTTATGCTTCCGCGGATTGCGGCACTAGCTTGGATGTTTATCAGCTTCTCCGGATGAACCCGTGAGTTATGTTCAGAACGTGTTGTCCTTATCAAAATTCATCGCGATAGCCAACTTACATCCGTCAGTCGTCAGTCAGCTGGGCATCGTCCTCACCCTCAACCACATTTTCACCCTCTTCTTCCGAGGTGCAGGTTTTGGAAAACTGGTGACTCAGGTTTTCCGCGTTTCTGAGGGTTTCCCCAAAATGAGGTCGACGTCTCGCCCAATCGCTTTCATCCTTGCACAGCTGCAACTTTCCGCAGCTTCTTGGAGCACTACTGGCCGTAGCCGAGCACGGGGCTGCTCCCGAAACACCCTGAAAGCAAAGAAATGAATGTAGTTCCTGTCAGCATGGAAAGAAGTAGAACCGGCCAGACGCAAGCAAAATGAAAAATGGTGACCTTCAACGTTGTCAACCTCGTGGCAAGGTCTGATGCTCTTCGTTGGCGGATCAGGACAGGACAGTGTTCACCACAACACCTAAATATGGACCGCGTCGTCCATCATATATCCAGTCGACACACAGAAGGAACGACCATCTTCTTTCCACTGTTCTGTGCAATAATCTGTCTACCTCACGCCTGCAACACTTCTCCGGACTCCCTGCCAACACAGCCGTCCACTTCGACTTGAAAGTTCACAGTTGATCATCATCGAATGGATCTAGCGCTGCCCGTCGCTGCAGAGTTGGCCACGATTTGTGTCAACCTCAACGAACAGATTGATCGCCACGAACAACTCACTTGCTGCCGGGGTGGCTGTGCCACTGTGTACAAAGGCACACTCCGCGTCGATGGAATCAAAGTAGCAATAAAGACGGAGCGGTCTCTACTGGATGGATTCGCCACGAAGGCAAGCAATATCGATCATGATCTTCAGGCTGAAATTTGAATGTTGTACCAGCATATTCTGTGTGAAGCCCGTGTCTGGTCTAAACTCCGCCACGAGAATATCGTTCCATTGCTTGGCTTCACCACTATTTTCGACGCCTCCGTATCATTGATATCACCATGGCAAGAAAGGGGAAATGCTCATGACTATGTCCAAGATCGTGCGGTTGATCCACGCCCGTTGGTAAGTTAATCTGCTCCTCTGTTCTTCCCATACTCAATGCATTCAGCTGTTGGGTGTTGCAAGGGGTCTAGACTACCTTCATTCTCACGCTTCAGGACCCATCGTGCACGGCGACCTCAAGGGTGTAAGTCTATTGCCACCTGCTATTGACGTCGATATGACATCGTTGATCCAATAGCAAAATATATTGATTTCTGGCGACGGTCGTGCATTAATAACGGATTTTGGCTTTTCATTCCTTGCTGAGCCATCCGTTTCCATCACTCGCAGCGGCGGCGGCACGCTTAAATGGATGGCTCCAGAGATTCTCGATAATGGACCTGCTTCTGTCCATAGCGATATGTGGGCATTTGGGATGACAACATTGGTATGCATAATCTTTTAATCATCTACGCTCAATAATCCTATTGGAATTGGGGATTTGATAGGAACTCTTCACCGGGCAGGAGCCTTTCCATGGCATTTCCACTGGGGCTACTATAATTAGCATTGTGAAAGGTCTCCCTGGCCGCCCAGCGGCCAAGTTGACATGTGATCGTTTGACAGACGCATGGTGGAGCATATGCATGAGGTGCTGGAAACAGGACCCTGCGTCACGGCCATCCGCGCCTGACATCCTTGCCAATATCGAGAGGGTGGGTTGTTTGGTGAATAAACCCCGCTCTACTCAATTTGAACCTGCGAACTCCATCCAGCTGGCCCCTGCAGCTCAACCTTTGTACGTTATCCCAGTCTTTTCGTTGCTACACGATAACTTTTATTGGCCTAGTTTGGAAGTCGCGGGTGCCAGGCATTTTGGGATGGTATTTCGCCATGGCCCCCCAGTAGATTTCATCTATAACAGACGCTTCTTTGTCGCCTTCATTGCAATCATTGCAGTCCATATATTAGCAGTGTGGTTTGGTCTATCAGAAGGGACTCTCAATCTGACCACGCTATCCCGTATTAGGATACCTTAGGCACATAATATCGCTTATATTCAAAAACACGACTTGTAGAACATTGTACTGCAGTACTACTATTTATTCGTTGATTTGCATAACGTTTACTTCCTTCCCCACCAGCCACCCAATAAACTACTCAATCCGCCCCTCACCTGAGTGGGGGGCTCAGGCGTCTCTGTCCTGGGAATCTCCTCCAGTCGTGACTTCGCCGGTTGGGCCTGTATCTCGCGGTCCCCTTCCTTCGGTTTACTAGGACTCTTACCAGTGCGTTCCAGCAGCCTATCCATGTCCAACTGCACATAATTCAACGCGATATCAAAGAACAGGGGCTTCTTGTACGCCTTTGGATCCCCGTCCACTCTCCCGCCATTGTAGGCGAACCACTCGTTTTTAACGCTCAGAGAGGTTTCGGAGATGAAAACCTCCAGAGTGTCCACTGTACTTGGGGGGAGCGGATAAGAAACATCTCCAGAAGTAGAGACGCCAACGATTGTAGATAAAGTAGACCTGGTCTCGCGCAGATGAAGTGCCGCATGTTGCAGCAACGTCAATGCTTCTGCGTATCTTTTTACCACGAAATAGCACTGCGCTAGGTAAGAGCACCTGCACATTGCTCAATACTAATGTCCTTCGTGTGATATGAGCTACGTACCGTCGAGCACGAGTGAATGTTACTCTCGCTTCAATCGCAGAAGCCAGATCTGGACTCTCGTCCACGATACTCAGGCTTCGCATTTGTGTCAGACTTTGCACGACCGTCTCCAGGAGCTTCACAACAGCAGGATACAGCCTACTGTCCACCTGCTCTTTTCCCTTTGATGCTACGCCTTGTCCTGATGGCGGGTGAGAACTGAGTAGAGTCGAGACGAGTAGCAAGTCTCGCTGGATCCGGTGGGACAGCAACTGGTATACGATGTAAGCATGCATGAATTGGATGTCCCGGGTGCCGGCGGCAGATGTTGCAGTGCTACTCGTGTTCTGTGTGCAAAGAAGTCAGTAATATCCGGCGACGCCACAGAAGCACATGCCTGCTGCGCTTCCATTAGCTTTCTAGACACCTCTTCTGCATCACTGAGAGCGGAAAGAACAGCATCGTACGCGGCGACACCCTTCTTTGATATAAGTCTCTTTTTCTGTTTCCTCTTATCGCCCGTCCCCATCTTTTCCGCCACCTCGCGTGGAGCGCCAATTTTTGCCTCTGCTTCTTGTACCCTGAGCAATACATCCACAAGCTCGGGGTTGCGTACCGGGATGGGCTGGCCTTCCCACATCGGCGTCTCGAGTTTTTTTCTCGCCTCGCCAGAGCCTTCGCCCTCCTGTTTTAACTTCTGTAATATCGCCTCGCACCCATCCACGATCTCACCCCGATGTTTCCTCGCAAGTTCAGCCACAATTGCATCCACATCATACGCTTTCTCCCGGCCCAGTTCGTGCGCACAGTACCTTATCTCGGGACCGATCTCGTCTGCAAAAAGCGTCGCGAGTGCTTGGTCTCGGCTCGTCGCAGCCCGCTCGGCAAGTTGGTCTAGCAGATCCCGTGCAACGCTCAGCTGCACGAGTGCGTCTTCAAAGTCGTCTCGGTACCGCAGGAACCGTCCGTTCATAATGAGCGTATATACAGTCACTTGTACGATATGCTCAGCGGGGAGCCTTCCAGCTGCATATAGTGTCTGGCAATGAGAGAGGAGTTGCGTGGACCAGTGCACGGCTCTTCTGAACCGGCCTGTCGCGCTATGTCGCAGCGTGCCTGCATGGGCATCGTTCGCGGGAAGGGTCGATTGCGCGATCAGGTCTTGTGCGTATGCCCACGCACGCTCTGCCTCGAACAGCAGTAGTTGGAGGCTGGGCATTTGTGCGCACAATTTGAGATGCATATCAAGCATATTTTTCTGGGGGAGACAACTCACTGTCCGTCTTTGATCACCTCCATTATCAAGGGCGGTGGTTTCTTAAACTCCCGTCCTTTTCCATGTGTCGTTTTCAGCGTCGACCGGAGGCGGTGTGTCCGGTTGGCGCAGTGTTTCCTGTATCGCGTGAAATCGTTGTATCTAAGGCCATAGGAGCTGCGCTGCTCGTTTGCGAGCTGGAGGGCTAGACGACTAAATGTATACAGCGCACGAAGGGGATGTGTATCTGCGTGAGATCGTACCTTGGAATGAGACTTGGCTAGATGCCATGCCAGTTTATGACAAAGGTTGTAGTCAAAGAGTAGGCAGATTTCAAGATTTACACTTGCCGCATCAGCCGCCCCTCGCCCTTGTCCAAGTCGCGACTTTCTGAGAATAATTCAGTTCCATCATGACCGACGAACTGCACGCTCCAACTCTCCAGAACATCCTTGACCAAGAGTCTCTCAAGTGGATATTCTGCGGCACGTACTCGTCGCATTTCACTCTCAACATCGTCCACTGACATACTACGCACAGGTGGAAAGGGCGGCGTCGGTGAGTGACCTCGCTGGGCGGTAGCCTCCCCCGACCGACCCTCTCTACAGGAAAGACTACGACGTCCTGTTCGCTTGCAATACAACTTGCCCAATGTCGGGAATCTGTCCTCCTCATCGTGCGTCCGATTGACTTTCCACGTCATCACTCTGAGCGCACACGCTAACAACTACAACACGCAGTCCACCGACCCTGCACACAACCTTTCCGACGCCTTTGGCCAGAAGTTCTCCAAGGACGCCACTAGAGTGAACGGGTTTGACAACCTCTACGCCATGGAGATCGATCCGACGAGCGCGATCCAAGAGATGATCGAACAGTGCAAGTGTCTTTCTTTACACATCCACATAACGCAAGGAAAGCTAATAACGTGATCGATGGACGAACAGCGGACCAGAATGGGATGATGGGGTCCATGATCCAGGATTTGGCGTTCGCAATCCCCGGTGTAGATGAAGCAATGAGCTTTGCAGAAATCATGAAGTGCAGTCTCTCTCCATGTTGATACATATGGAAGCTGACTGTTTCGAAACAGACACGTCAAGTCAATGCAGTACTCGGTGATCGTGTTCGATACTGCACCCACAGGACATACACTCCGCTTCCTCTCTTTCCCGACGGTCCTCGAGAAGGCCCTTGGCAAACTCAGCAGTCTCAGTGGGCAGTTTGGCCCGATGCTCAAACAGATGACGTCTATGATGGGCGGGCAGCAAGACACCCAGGAAGACATGTTTGCCAAGCTGGAATCTATGCGGGCTGTCATCAATGAGGTTAACGCACAGTTCAAAGATCCTGTTTGTGTCCATTTGATCACACGCACCGAATGGGAAACTAAAGGTCTTGCATTGGAAACAGGAGAAGACGACTTTTGTTTGCGTTTGCATCTCGGAATTCCTGTCTCTATACGAGACGGAACGCCTAGTCCAGGAGCTCACTGCATACGACATCGACACGCACAACATTGTAGTCAACCAACTTCTTTTCCCGAAGAAATGTAAGTTCCCGGTTCCTCACCTTCGGTTTGCACTCACGCGCCACCAGCGTCCAACTGCGAGCACTGCAAAGTCCGTCAAAAGATGCAGCAGAAGTATCTCGCAGAAGCACACGAGCTTTACGACGAGATCTGCCACATCGTTCAGCTGCCGCTGCTCACTGAAGAAGTCCGTGGCCCGGAGAAGCTGAAAGAGTTCAGCAAGATGCTGATCACACCCTACGTTCCTAATGACGACTAGACGATGGATACACGGATCGAGTTTTGTTGCATGGGTCCTCTTTCTTTAGATAATTAAACGATGGTGTGTATCATAATAGCTTGCATACTGGCACAGACGATACTTCCACTGGATACCTCTTATGAGGTCTTTTATAGTGGTTCAGTGAGTCATTGAGATTGGCTGGGTATGACGCAGACTGATTTGAGGGGCTGCAGATACCGAAAGAATGCTTCAGTTGGCTTTTAATGATTCTCTCTAGAGCCCCTGTGCCTGAGGCGAATTGGCTGAATTACGATGCATGATTCTTTGCGCAACTTGGTACGCGCATTTTCATTAAATCGCAAGTGCGATCTATCCTGTTCCTATCAATATGCGACAAGGCAAGCTTCCGTGCAAGTGTTCTCCATTACCGAGTTTCACCCGCCCAGATTACCATTTCCTCGTCCCCTCTGAGCAATGAAACATCCAGCATCTTTCTACACGGCTACCTTTCGCATTACCTTTTTCTTTCGCCCTGCTACGGCATAACATCCACACATAGAGATCCGTGCGCATCTGTTGCAAAAGAAGGGGAGTGACTTTTGACCCATGTGCATCATGACACTCTTTTATTGTTAAACGGCTCTAAGTTGCGTACAGAGAATTGTTTGACGTCTGAGTGTTTATTTGTTCTGCTCCGCGTGCCTGAAGCTCGTAGTATGTAGGACCTTGCGGTATCGCACTTTAAGCTTTAACAGCGGCTATTGGCCTACCGGAAATTGTGTCATTCTGGGTTTCTGGAGAAGGGACAGTACCTCCCCTTTTCGTCGCCAACCCATACCATACACAGGTGCCCTGACCATTTCCATGTATCGACTCATGTGTCCCTTGCCAAAATAGGATTTCCCTTTCACAACCTACGTTAAGCTGAGCGTTCTTGTGGTATGTAGTCGCTCCAATGGTTATGACATGCAAGTCTTGTGCATTATCGGAAGCGTGGACGTGGTCCTCATCCATACCCGACTCACCGGGATCGGAGAACTTATCAGTGACCTTATTGTTGTATTCCAGTACCAGTAGTTAATTGTTGCGGATAGCATAACAGGGGTAACATATACATTGTTGCAAGACACAGGATTTTTTTCATGACTTTTGTTTACCGACTGTCCGATCGCGAATGCCCAGAATTTCCATGCGTACTTATACAAAAATACTGTTCTACAACAAAGAGGGCCAGTATATTTTACACCCTGGTGAAGGAGTCAAATCAAAGTATCTACGCGATATTCTGAGTACTTACGTGTCATCTGAGTAGAGATGGAGAAAATGAGTGGATTTTCACCGTTAGATCGAGATGTATCTCACCATCGTATTGGAAACGCGTCTGCTCGAAATAAGTTTAACTCGTAAAGTCGATCGAGACGCTGTCCTGGACGCACCTTCTTCGGGTTGTCGGGAGCGGTTCGTACATACCTGTCATTGTCCATCGGCCTTGGATGTATGTGCATTAGTTTAGTGAGAGTGCTTTCAAATTAGCCACCGCACCGTTCTTTGACCTGGGAGAGTTGTACTCAAGCAAGCGGAAGAAAACAGAAAAGCAAGTTCGCGTACCTTGCAAGACGCGAGCATACTCTGCAGTGTAACACAAACAGCGGTTACACTCAGGACAGGAGACCACTCAGTTCCGAGAATAGAAGCACAGATCTGAATAGTTCAGGGACTCTGTCTGGTAAAGATCTCTTGATAGCGCTTACATGTCCATTAGAATATATGTGCTGCATCGAATGAGATTGCAGGGTAACAGAGGAGTATGATCGAGATACACTCACTGGATGGATCGGGGCCTGACTTCCCTGATCTGCAACAAATTGTACTGCGGGTGCGGAAATAGGGTAGTTCGCATCGAAGCGAAACATGAGCTTGAAGCGCTCTCCCTGTGGTCATATCAGATGAACGACACTAGAGAGATATCAGGATGGAAATACCTGGTATAAACTGTCACCCAAGACCTCTATCGAGAAAAACCAAGTTTCAAAATCGTCCGCACTCAGCAGCTTGATTCCTGTGGGGCATAAGCGCGAGCACGAGCGGGCTATACGCACACCAACCAGCTGGACACCCTTCCGAGCCACGGATCTCGAGAAGCTCCTTCTTCAGACGCCGAGCCGAGATGGAGGCCATGCGAGAGTGATTTGCGAGTCTGGCACAACGCTGCAATGCGAAATCAGGGTGCAGGTGTATCCGCATTTGGTAATCGACAAACAGTCGCAAATACATTCCCGTTTTTAAGAGACGGGTTTGTGTTCCAGAAGCTCTCACAATGTCTTTGATTCCTCCCTGCCTTAGAGTCACTTGCTGACCGCTCTCAAAGGACTTGCAGGCGCTCGCGGGGAGGTAGATCAACCCACTTGTTTTTTCGCTGGTTCTGTCTGGTTTTGCACCGCTGAACGCTGAACATCAAGTTGACATCCCGGTATCTAATGTACACAGAATCTACGGAGTAGAATGTCATTTGCCACTTGCTTCGCTCGCTCGTTGTGCTCTGTCTGCATTGATTCCCTCCAAGATACTTCCTGCACCTTGTTCAATCAACGTTTCTGCCAACGTTACGCCCAACTTTTCCGCCTCATCTGCGTTGTGAACCCGTTCGGTCAACGTATCCTGAACATGTAATGAACCATCGATCGCCGTCACGCAGCCCGTGATCTGGAGCAATCCGCTCTGTAACCCATTGGCTCCTTTCTCAACATCGGTGAGCTTGGTGTAAACGCCAACAGGAACGCTACACCCTCCCTCCAGTCTACGCAGCAAAGCCCGTTCGGCGAAGCATTTCAGCCAAGTTTCGGGGTGTGTGAGAGCCTTACATAGCTCGCGTGCTTCTACGTCGTCAGACCGGATTTCAACTGCAAGCGCACCCTGCGACACGGCATGGTAAAGCACCGGTGCACCCAAGTCGTCTGTGATGCGATCACCCTTTCCGAGCCTTACGAGGCCAGCTCTTGCAAGGATCAGTGCAGTGTATGGTCCATCTGGTGCATCGAGTTTTGCCAGACGGGTATTTCTATCGGTTAGACGATGAGCATGTGATGGTCATCCACGACCGAGACATACAAATTTCCTCTCTAGTAGACTTCTCAATCCATGGTACGCATGAATAGATTATGCGTACGCACCACGTCCAAGAACTGGAGTTTCGGGAACAATCTACGCAGTTGAGCGACTCGCCGTACGCTGCTGGTGCCAACCACGCTGCCATCTGGCAACTCCTCCAGGTACTTGTATGGCAGTCCCTCTTTCACAACCAAACTGTCCACTGGATCCTCCCTCCTCAGGATGGCGCCGATCTCGCACCCATCAGGAAGCGCCGTCGGCACGTCCTTGAGACTGTGTACGAGCATATCCACGCTCTTCTCTTTCAGAGCAACTTCGAGCTCTTTGGTCCAAAGCGCTTTTCCGCCAAGTAGGTACAATGCTTGAGACTGGTTTTTGTCTCCTTCTGTGGTCATGAAGGAAGTGCCGAAGGAAGTGGAAGGAAACGCTGCTTGCAGAGCATCGTGAACGACGTAGGTTTGAATTTGAGCGAGTTGAGAAGCCCTGGATGCCAGAACGAAGGACCTGGGCTCCGATTTCGCTGGTGTCATTTTGTACACGTTGGCTCGCCCGAGCCCAGATCGAAGATTACCTGCAGCCGAACGTTGAGTAGGGTGTAACTTGCAATAAGTCCAGTCCAGAGTACTCTCTCCGGATATGGGGTTCGGTGATCTAGTAATTCGTCGAGAAATCTCTACTACACTCGGGGCAAACCAGTCGATCTCACTTGCGACTGGAAGATCTACTAGTATATTGTTCCTGGTATATCATCGCGGTGGACAAACGATTGTTTTCCATCGAATCTTTGGTCTGCCTTGGGGAAACTAGATGGTCCATAATACATATCATGAGAGATGGTGTCTACAGAAGTCGCTTGTAATGGTTTCAAATGTGAAGAAATCAGCGCAAGCCAGAAACGATACAAGGCACTTTGAACATGGTACCATGGGATACAAAGTAAGGAGGATGAGAGAGTGATGTTGTACATATACGACTAGGCTTAGCCCAGAAGCCAATCTGGTACATTCTAGGAAGCAAGGCTAAACCTCAGCTGGCCTGGTTCTCTTCAACCTACCAATGGTTCTCTTACGTTTTGCGCCTTCGCCCACGGGCGCTTTACACCTCGGTGGGCTCAGAACAGCCCTTTACAATTACCTGTATGCGAAAAAACTCGGCGGACAATGGATACTCAGAATCGAGGACACTGACCCTGTATGCCCCGTTCGTTTCCCTACATTTGAAACAAGTTCACTGGACGACGACACGTAGACGCGATATGTGGCAGGCGCAGTGGATGGCATACGATCCGCGTTAGAATGGGCCGGGTTAGAATATGAATATGGTAAGATTCCCTTGGGTTTTCTGCGCAATTTCTTCGGTATGACTCTCTACGAGGCCCAGTACGGGGCGGACCGCACGGCCCATACTATCAGGTGTGCAACACGTCTATGCCAGTAACATGGTTAACTGACCCAGAACAGTCGGAGCGTTTGGACCTATATCGCACGTATGCACACAAACTCCTCGAGGTGCGGTTAAATATCCACGAATGTCCAACTTCTGACATTTATTCAGTCAGGCCATGCCTATCGATGTTTCTGCACTCCGGATAAGCTTGCATCCACGAGGGAGCGGCTCGCTCGCACCGGGGCCAATGCGACATACGACAAGGCATGTCTGCATCTCACGGAAGAAGAAATTGCGCGGCGTGTACGTGCAGGGGAGAAATCTACTGTGAGGTTTAACGTGCGTCTTTACTTATAGATGTACCGCTCTTGCCGTTCATCCCAGTACAGGACGACAAACTACCGGAACGCGACGTAGGGACAGATTTGGTGTTTGGTACTCTGCGAGACGCACACGCGTCATTGCCCACCGATCCCATCCTCCTCAAGTCGGATCTTTTCCCGACATACCATCTCGCCTCCGTCGTAGATGACCACGAGATGGGTATTACTCACGTTCTGCGGGGGGAGGTAGGTTGTATCGTTTATATATCTATATTACCTACCATTGTTTTCCTTAGGAATGGCTTCCCTCTCTTCCGCTACATTTGGATCTTTATGCATCGCTGTCACTTCGGCCTCCTCAATTTGCTCACCTCCCTATCCTACTCAACCCTGATGGCTCTAAGATGTCGAAACGCAAAGGAAACGTTTCTGTACTCGACTTCATGGTATGCTTCGAGTCCATCGACTGGTGCGTCCGCGTTATTTAATAGTCTTTTTTTTTTTAGAAACGAGGGTGGGAACCTGAGGCTGTCATCAACTGGCTCGCTCTGGCTGGCTGGGGAACTCCTCACGGCCAAAGTAAAAGCCATTCTCCGTTAGCTTCTTCCAACGATCCTCAGTCCCCAGAAAGCACCTCGGTCATGACTCTTCCAGAACTGATAGAACAGGTCTGTTTTCATTTCGCTTCGTCATGTCATGTTGCCTAACTGTCGGATATCAAGTTTGACCTAGGCTCCCTAACGCACCGCCGTAACATACTTGATCCTGGGAAACTCGAATATCTAAACAAGCACCATTTGATGCGCAGCTTGCAAAGTGAGGAAGTGACCGCATGTCACGCACGTCGGATACGCGAGTGCATGAAATCGGCATTTCCGCTAAGGTACCATGTCCAAATTTACAGGCTGTTGGTTCTGACGGGTCACTTTTAGCCAGTACACTACGCCAGACTACATTGCCAAGGTATTCCGCGTACTTCAAGTGGGTTTGACTGAAACTCGTAAACTACCCGCGGAGGAATTGACTTTATGCTATGTAGGGTCGAATCATCAACATTTTCGATGTACCAATCCTCGGCCCATATTTCTTTGTCGATCCAGATTACACTACTCCTGAAGCGCGGTCGATGCATGCATCTGTTTCAGCTGACGATTACCGTAAGCTGCAGATGTTCGCCTACCAGAGCCCTCAGTTGACAACCTTAAAGGAGTTGCCCTGGAAACGACAATCCGTTTCATTAATCAACAACTGGATGAAAAGGAGTCAAACATTACAGCAGTAATCCACAACGCCTGCGCTGCTACTGGTCTTAAGCAGAAGACTTTCATGGTCGCCAACCGTCATGCTCTCTCAGCAGTGAAGGTCAGTTACCTACGAGTGCCTGTCGTGTAATACTAACGGTCCGAAAGTCTGGACCAAGTATTGCAGAAATTATTGGAGCCCTTGGGTCAGAGCGCACAACGTCGAGACTCAAAGCAGCGCTTTCTGTGACACCTGAGTGAGGATTCTAATATACAACCCATGGTGCATCCTACGGTGCTGTCTAATACACGAATGTGCTAACGCGATAACGTTGCAAACTACAAACACCGGTCAAGGTGCAAATAGACAGGTGAGAAAACATTATGTTCTTGGGTAAGTGTCTAGAGCGTCTCCCATCCGCCGTTGTCCACCGTACTTTCCAGCTTGCGTGCAATGGTTGTCGGAATGCCATGATTAAGCCATGTCTTCCGTATCTCCTCCCATCTCGGCCAATGTATGTATTGCCGTTTTCCTCGTCTATTACGAATGCCAGTCAGAAAGGGAAGTATCAAAAAGGGCCACAGACTTGCCTCATAGAAATGTCAACTTCGCCGTGCACGTCAAGGTACGGAGACTGCCCGAATGACCCATTGTTAGCATATAGATACAACACCGAACATCGCTTCACAACGAAGTAAATACCAATCGCTCCACCACACCTAGGTAAACCAAAGCGTTAGCACACCAAAGAAAAAAAAACGAATCGAAACGCACTCTCGTGTATGCATGTTGCATTCACCTCGTCCGCTTGAATCAGCGTCCATACAGCAGTTGCTCAGCATACAGCACGTTACGCCACATATCAGACAGATCGCCGCGTCGATGGGAACAGTATTGCACTGAGGACACCGCATCACCTTGTCACGGCCATTGAAGAGGTGGTCAAGCACAACAGGAAGACGTGCCATGCGGTAAACCGCTGGGTAGTCAAGGATGACCGCGCAATGGAGTTGCGACGCTGCATGTGAGTGTCCGTAGTGTGCACACCAACCTGACAGTGCGTTCTGGAGGGTATCGTGGTTGGGCAAGTCGGACAGTGGCGGAATGCCGAGGAACGACAAGAGGCGTTTGTATTCGTTGTCTTGGGACGAGGCAGAGCAGGACATAGGGAATGCATTCGGGAGGACTGAGCGACAGAGGATCGCAGCCCGCCGGAGGAAAGGAAGGGTAAATGCATAGAGCAGCTTCTCGATACGTCCTTCACCAAAAGTCTCCAGCACGAGCGTGGAAGTATGCTCGAAGATAGGAGAGTGGCGCACAACAGACATGAAAAACACTCTGACATCACTAAAAAGGTCTGCATGGCTGCGGGCGACAGGCTGAATGCCGGTGTACGACCTGACTTTGTTGAGCAGGAACACCACTCCAATGATGGTACGCGCCAAACACGCGTAATAACAAAGGACGAGGACATGCTGAAGCATCTCCGGTGCAACCGCTGCAGTCTCTATGAGGACGGTGAATGGATCGCGAAGCAGCAAGGGATAAGAGAATGGTGTAAGCGCTGTGCGGCTCCATTCAGGCAACAGCCGCTTGATGATGGCCTGCTTCACCGACTCGCGCCCACCGTCTGGTTTTGCCTCCAACTCCATTCGAGCGAGCATGCCAAGGCAGCCAAGAAGAGCGCGAATCATCCGTTGCTGTGCCTCCGACAATCCATCCGCAATAGTACCGCCTGAATCACGCACACCACGAGCAGCGACCTCGATGGAAGCGATGGTGTACCCGACGACTTCTTCGGGGAGATATATCCCCATGCCGCGTTCACCAGCTTCTGGCTCTGGTCGTTGCCGGAGGTGCCGCGTCTGTTGAGATATGACCTTGGACACGCTCATGAGGCTGTCTAGCATTTTGTACATGTCCGCTGCCTCAGGCCGTCGTGGATGGTTCAAATAATTCGGATCCTGCGCACTCCAGAAAACAAATTCTCCGGTGCCATTTCTGAATTGGAGGGAGTCCATGACAGGATCGGGTTTGGACTTGAGAATGGAAATCCCTGCAGCGCGAATCCAGTCAGGGAACGGAACATTACTCGCTGGAATTGTGGATGGTCTGGATACAGGAAGGATAATATTGCCCAAGCTTTTGCACAGCGGGCAAATATATTCCTTGCGCATTATGTTTTCAGGGTGATTTCGCATCATATGAGCACGATGGCGCTGTCGAATAGACATGTTATAAGTCGAGAAACATTCCAAGTGCATCATGTGACCACACATAGAAGTATGCAAACCAAATCGCGTATGTTGAGCCGGAAAGCCATCAAAGTTAGGGGGGAATTGGGTGATGTCTTCAAAAACACTTGAGCTTTCAGGTGGGAAAGTGGTAGAGCTACCGGGTCGTTTGAGTCGATCGAGTGACGGCGGCAATGTCATGAGCTCGTTGAGGTAAGAGCTATTACTATCAGGTTGCTGCCTAAGAAGGCGACTTGGTTGGACAAAGCCGAGCATTCCGAACGGCTGAGAGTCATTGAGGTCCTCCTGGCAAACAATGCACGAGCCATACGAGAAGAGCTCCTCTGGCGTAACATCCATATCCTCGTCTTCTTCGTCGTCTTCATCTTCAAAATTAACCGCAAAGCTGGCCTGCTGTGCCTTCATCTGAGCCATGATGGCCTCCTGGCGCGCCTTCACCGCGCGCTTCCGCAAAGTCTCAGTATCTGCCCCCAATTGTGGAACATTCACGACTTTACGACGCGTTTGAACCTCTTCCGGAACGAACTTAGTAATTTCGTCCAGAATCCAGTTGATTCGAGCCGTATATGGCTTGAAATGTTCATTGTGCTCCATGGAACATATCACATCAATGAGATTCTTGTGATCCTCGAATGTCTTGATAGCACAGAGATGGCTGAAAACGGAGGGGCGCTCTACCAGTGCGAGCATGACGAGATGAAATGCCTGGTCAAGGATGGCCTCGGACGACGGAGGTGTCGTTCCAGCCGCTTCTGTGAGCATCAGAATGTTGTAGATCGCGTAAAACATAATCTGCAAAAGAACTTCCGATTCGAGTAGTGACGGAAGGATCGAGAACGGGCCATGGTCGATGCCAATTGGCTTGGGCACAACAACGGGATCAGCCACGCCTGTCTTCTTCTTTAGCCACGCACGAAGGACGCCCTCGACCTCCTCCCGCCGGTTGCGTGCATAGTGGTAATAAAATGGGCTGACTTCAGCATAAAGCTCGTCCCGTAGCTCATATGTGCCCGTGTCCGACATCGATTCAGGTGCTCGGAAAAGCGCTACCTTTGCCAACACGTGCTCGAAACACACATCATCGACCATGCGTTCCGCCACGCGCTTCACGAGGTCTGTGTACGAACAAGGTCCAGGCGCAAGAGCGTGGATTATCTCACGACGAACGGCGGTGGCAAGTGGCATCTTGGATGCGCTGGCCTTCTCGGTGAGTAGGGTAATGATGACGTAGAGCACTTCTTCGACCATACTGGAAAGCTGCACACCCTCGTAGACAGGATGGACGACCGCCCCACTGAAGAACTGGAGAAGCCCGAAGCGGTCGAGGATGCTGACAAAGACAGTATTGGGATCCAGGATAATGAGTGATGTCTGCAGAATGAACAAGTCCTGATCGTAGCACAGTTCGCGAAGCATAAAGTCGCGATAGTGCAGAAGCTGCCCTCGTATCGGGAAGCCATTGCGCACCCACAGGCCCGAACGAATCTGTGCCACCATCGAGAGCACTAAGTAATGATTTAGTCTCATATGAATCTGAACACGCTTTGATGCAACTTACCGCGCAACGGGAAATCAATCACAGTGAGGATCATCGATTCCGTCGACATGCGAATGAACAGCTCCCTAATGCTCGCTATGCCAATCTGCATCAAAGACTCCTCCGACAGGATATCCACATGCTTGAGCAGCTCCGCCAAGAGCCAGTGCAACGAATGGTGAAAGCTCACCCACCCTTCAAGTACGTCAAACTCTATGATTGTGTATTCGACATCACCAAATGCGACGGTGTGGAAGGCGGGCGCCGAGAATTTTTCCTTGTCGAGTTTGTCGTTGCTCAACATGCACACTGCTAGAATCTCTTGAACCACCGTCGTGATAGCGCTTCTGAGCTGAGACGGTGTAGCCCACGCAAAGGCTTCGCCGTACACTTTGATGACCCGAGACAAGGATAATGTGACGTTGAAAACGCTGATCCAGGCGTCTGTCTCATACTCCACGTGATTTGTTGCCGCACGTTTATTTGGATGCACGCACATGAATAGTTGGCAGACCCTGGAGAACTGGCGTACAAAGGAGACATTGCGCGCAATCAGCTTTTGGACAGGCTGGTTATGGCAGAGGTAGCGAAGATCGCTGAACACTGGCATGAAGCGCTTTGATTTGAACGGAAAGCTCTCCACATCGAGCTCTCCGAAGTTGGTAGATGTGGTGGAGCCACCAAGTATACGTTTCTCGGCGATTTGGTTGGTGAAGAAGTTGATGATAATATTCAAAAGACGTGTGACGAGATCGTGGTGGCGTACAATGTGGCTCGCAACCGAGGGCACAGTGAATAGTTGCAATGCGAAATACTTGATAGATGTCTCTGCCTCGCGGTCGACAAGAAGATATGCGTCAATAACGCGGTGATAAACGGACGCAAAGTGACTCCCTATGAGTGTCTATTCAGCTATATAAGACCATTGATCATGGGGTTTCTTACCTATGGCTATTTTGTGGGAATGCGAAAGGGTCAAGGTAGACGCATACATCTCCTTCAGACACATCCGCGGTTTCTTCCAAAGCCTTGTGTGGTACAAGAAGAGCCAGTCAACTCTGCACGGATTAGGAACGTCCGTCGATAGGTCAGGGATCTGCGGACCCGACCCGTACATGTTGCTCTCGCGGCGCCTAGGCGACAGCAATTCCGCGGCAATAGCCTCTCGGATGACGAGAATGTCGGTTCCAAGACGACTCCGAGTCAGATCCACGAGCCATTCGATAATAACCATAGAAACCTGCTCGCGAAACGTGTCATAGGCTCTACGGACGGTGACTCCGAGCTCTATCTTGGATATAATCTGCGCGATCTCGAGGAGACGAGCAGCGTTAGTATTCATGTCGACAATTTCGCGACCATTCTCGTCGATAGAGCGAGCGAGATTGGATGCATCGGCGCGCTCGCGGTTAGTAGTGTCGCACAGCAACTGGATTACCTCATCAAAGGAGTGTTTGTCATCGTTCCACAGGACGATGCAATACTGGTCCTTTTGCATAGGATCTGCTGAGGGCTGCAATCGGAGGTCAGCTTCGTTAGCGGGAATACTAGGTTCATCTGGGGAGTAGTCGAGTGTGTCGAGAAGATAGTCGAGCGCGTAGCCAACAGTTCTTCTCATGGAGTCACGAAGCTCCGGGGGGCACGAAGATCGGAAGGGGTAATTTTGGACAGGAGGGATCTCTGATTCAGTTATTGACCGTGGCAACACTCTCGGAGTAGCGTCCAAGGAGGTTTGGGAGGTATGCAAGAGGAGTTCTTGGTCGTCAAGGATGGGATGGGATGGACACTGGAGACATCGTCTCCATGCTTCTGGATCACCACAGTCACAGCAACCTCCGGACTGTTGTGCGATAAAAAAGCTGACGTTGTGGTTGTCGTGATTGCTCGCACGGAAGCACCGGCCACACAAGACACAGCTCTCGTCAAGCGCACAGTCCCTAAGAGCTGTGGGTTAAACACCTCGCAAGCAAGAAATGTAGGGTGACGCACTTGCATCGAAAGCAGCTCTCACCCTTTGTGAATATGTGTCCACACGGTCGTCCCGGTACGACGGGATGCTCCGAGCCAGCGCCTCCAAATGCGAGTTCAGACTGCACCTGACTGAGAGTGGCATGCATAGGAAGACTCGAGTTCGAGAGAGGCAAGAACATGTGAGCGTATTGACCCCAGAATGCATCGTACAACTCGGAGAGGATCTCTGCGCGGGTGGCTGGGGTGAAGACATATTTGCGTGAGCCTGGCATTGTTTCGAGTGCAAATCGGAGACGAGAAAGCGGGTCAGATGGTCTGTCGCGCGGGTTCATCGTTGCTGGGAACTTGGAATTGAACAGCGCAATGAATCCAGACATTGCAGGTCAATATCAAGGCTGGAGGAGCAGGTCACGTGCACGCATATCTCTCTCATGAACAACACCTTGGCGCTGTTGGCAGACCCACCAGCGCGATATGTGGACGGCGCACTGATGGACTATCTCATCATAGAGGCAGTCTCTGCACTGAGGGTGTCTGCAGCAGTATCAGCAGCTCGCGCAAAGAAGATCGAACAGGAAATGGCAGAAGCGGGTCTGCTTCCACATCCCCCTGTTTCAAAAACACACGAACAGAGAGACAGCATAGGAAGCACCACTGCCCGCTCTTCGTCATATGTTGATGAAGAGGACGAGGGCCTTCGATCAAGACTGGAGGCCATGGGGTTGCATGTCGGGGCCAACCTCGCAGAAAGGTTAGAACAGTCTACACTATCCTCCCGCCAATGCAAACCTTTCTGCGTAGATTATCTCGAGATCGACCCCTTTTTTCTGACTCGCTCGACGCGATCAAGTTTATATGCAAGGAACTATGGGTTGCTTGCTGGGACAAGCAGGTAGACAACTTGCGCACGAATCATCGTGTGTGTTGCATCCAATGTGTCCATATGCAAGCCATTGAACTCTTCTACCCTCACAGGGCGTGTTCGTCCTCCAGGATAACACATTCAAACCTCTAACTCGCATATCGTCCTGGGAGGGTCGCTCCGAAACACTCAGACGGGCTAGACTGGTGAGGGTGGTCAAACACGTCACTTGGATTTCCTTGACCATATCCCTTCAGTACGTCGCATTTCCAGCGGGCATCATCCGGGGCGCTCTCTCTCGCATGAGTCTAAACGGCACCGTTACCCCAGAAATCACGTCACCACCGCACTGTACGATCTATTCGTTCTTCATCCCTGGATCTAGTATATCTGTGATTTTACAGGCACCTTTCAGATCAAATTGCCCAAGAACGCGTAGAGATCGGCCCTGTTGTATTCGTAATGTTAATGAGATTAACACGTTCACCAGGTAGGCTCTGGGTCCGGTTAAGTGCGAGGTGGCGCGCATAGCGTTGGCAAGATATGTGCAATACCTCGCTTTGGTGGCAAGTCCACATAAACCCCTTTGGGCCTTCCCCCCTCAAGAGCTCAGAGGAAATGCAGGTCAAGATGGTAGAAATGGGTCTCGCAATGGAAAACGTTATGATTTGAGGGTTTTCACTTCTTCAGCAATAGACCGCACTCTGGTTGCACGGTCAGATTGCGCAGAGACCGACTATCTTGGAGTTGAGAGTAGCGTGCACAGTCGAGGCAGTGACTTACCTGGGCAAGCCTTGGTGTAAGGGATATTGTACTACGGAGGGTGTCCTCCATCTCGGGATAAATGGCCTTGGCTAGTGGCAAGCAATGAGTGACATGTCTCCGCTAATAATCCGGCAGATGCTCACCGAGAATGTGGTCATACATTGGCTCGTTCTGAGCTACATCAAACTCGTCCGAGTTTTGTTGAGCGAGAATGTCAGACAACAATGCTTCTATCTCCTTGGGCCGCGTTCTCCGACGCCCTGCAATGTCCTTGTCCCATTTGAGTCTTTGGTCAGACAACGACCAGATATGCCGGTCGAGGCCTTCGTCGAACGATTCTACGTTGACATCCTCTTCAACTTCAGATGGCTCTTCTGTCGACCGACCGTTGATGCGTAAATTGGGGCGCGCAATGTCAAAGAGTGTCTCCAGAAACTGCGGTATTGTGCGTGAGGAAATAAATGCCCTTGGTTATTGGCAATGACGCACCTGATTAGCCTGGGGCAATAACTCATCTCTGTCGGTGGCAGAGTGTCCCCGCACCTCGAGTTCCCTGTCTAGGCGCTCGAAGAAAGCATTGGACAAGTTGCGCTGGATGCGCTTCCAGTCTTGCTCTGTTTCAATGGAGACTTTCGGCAGGTCTTCTCGCGCATCCATAGATAAGTTGGCTCTGGGCAGCCTGGGCTATTGTGACGCGTTGACAACGAGTTTCACAACGTAGAGAAAGATAGTCGTTCCTCTTGAGTTGCACTGCGAGGCTCAAAAGCACTCCTGCTATTTCTTGCTTACGTACATTTCTTTAACGTCGTACTAACAAGTCTAATTCCCACAAGTCGTACACTCTCCTTTACCAACATCTTGTCGGAGGTATAATAGCACAATACTACTAAGGCCTTTGGCCATCGTACCAAGTGATGTCTTCCTTAACTTTCTGGAAGCCTGGGACAGTCGCTCCAGGAAGTAGCCTGGACAGAGCTACACAAGACGAGGGTACGGTCATCCAATCTGCGCCCGCACAGGGGTCCCTCTCCATACAAGCCCTACGCCAAAATCTTCCAATCGCGAAACATCGTCCGTTGACCAACCCTCCGTAACCATGGTCGATCCATTGACGTCTCCTACGATAGGTGAAAAGCTGTTGCACTGTGTCGAAAAATATGGGGCTACCATTGTAGTTGGCCAGACTGGTTCGGGGAAAACTACGCGTACGTGGCTGCCTAACGTCGTGAGCAAGATTCTTTGATGTCTTGAAAGAGCTTCCACAGTATTTATTGGAATCGGGCTGGGCCGCCGAAGGGAATGTGATCGCGTGTACTCAACCGCGAAGGGTTGCTGCGACCACAGTTGCTACCCGAGTCGCCCAAGAGGTTGGCACTCTCTTGGGAGATGAAGTGCGTTCGCACTCGTGATAATGTCACTAGTATTAATTCTTAACTAGGTTGGCTACACCATCCGATTCGAGGACGTCAGTGACAAACAGAAAACGCGTATACGGTACATGACTGACGGGATGCTCTTCCGGGAAACCCTTGTCGATCCCCTATTGACCCGCTATAGCGTCATTATGGTCGGTATCAACGTGCGTTTTGGTTATTTTCTTACTACTCTTTCAACAGATCGACGAAGCTCACGAACGGAGTCTGTATACCGATCTCCTTCTTGGCGTGTTGAAAAAGTATGTGCCTTCTATCATGGGTTCGCTGTGACTAAACATTACATCAGGATCCGGCGAAAACGTCCAGCTCTCCGTCTCATTATATCATCTGCTACACTTGACGCAAGAGCTTTCCATGAGTATTTTTGTGCAAATACTTCAGTTGACGAAGCTGTTATAATCAGTCTGGAAGGGCGGACGTATCCCGTGGAGGTGGCATATCTCAAAGAACCAGCCCCGGACTATGTTAGTAAAGCTGTTGAAATAGTCCATAGCATTAATCAACAGGTTTGTCTTCCGTTCATTTTTAACCTCTTGGTCACTGTAAAACCACAATAGCATGTTCATGGTGACATCCTTGTGTTCCTCACTGGCAGGGAGGATATCGAGCGTTTCCTGGAAGAACTCTTAGAGCTGATATCCACGTACGCACATATCCTTTATCGCTTACTCTCTGCTGGTAAAATATGTCAAATGGCCGTAGCGAGAGAGGGCGTACGACGGAGATGATACCTTTGGCTTTGCACTCTGGTTTGACGACTGAAGAACAGCTGAGGGTGTTTCAACCAGCAGAGCGCAACACACGCAAAGTCATCGCTGCCACTAATATCGCTGAGGTTCGTCTCTGGTTTTTTCCCATTATCTATTACTGGAAGAATCTGCAGGCAAGCGTTACGATAGATGGTGTGAAATTCGTAGTTGATTGTGGTTTTGTCAAGGTTTGCTTCTCCCCCTCCGCGCTATAGTCTTGTTGAGGGATCAAGTAGATCCGCACCTTTAACCCAACATCACTTCTGTCATCGCTATCCATGGTACCAGTCTCACTCGCGTCGGCTACACAAAGGGCCGGTCGCGCCGGTCGAACATCACCTGGGATCTGCTACAGATTGTATCCTGAGTCGACTCTGACAGGTCTCCCACTTAGTACTCCGCCGGAGATCACGCGCACAGACATGAGCACGCCTATCCTTCAGCTGAAGTCACTTGGAATAGACGACCTGATGAAGTTCGAGTGGGTTACGGCGCCGCCTGCGGAGAGCGTCCTCCGTGCCCTTGAAGGTCTGGTTGGCGCTGGTATGGTGGGAGAGGATGGTCGATTGACTGTCCTTGGCCAACAAGCTGCGGAGTGGCCGGTTGAAATTGCGCTTGCTCGCATGGTAGGCGCTGCTTTATATCTGTCAAAGTTGCTTATTGTAACTATTGGGTGGTAGCTTTTCAGCTCCAAGGAGTTCACATGTGGTGAAGAAATCTTGACGATTGCCGCAATGACGACCATCCAAGTGCGCTTAGCCTTACTATTTTCTCCCGGCGAATTCATAGTAAATACCAGGATGTCTTTGTGATCCCAGATGGGTCGCAAGGTGCCCTTGCTGAACTGGAACGCCGCAAATTCACGGCTGAAGAGGGGGTACGTCTGTCCTATTTAAAGGTACTTCTGCTCACTGGCCATCCAGGACCATCTTACACTTCTCAACGGTTAGCATTCAGGCCATTTTACTTACAACAATCGGCATTAACCTATCTTAGCCTACAATGCGTTTACTAAATACGGAAAATCATCCTCTTGGTGCAAGGCTCATGCACTCAATTTCCGCGCCATGTCCAGGGCCGTTTCTATTCGTTCACAGTTGAAGAAATACATGCAACGATTTGGATTGCCTCTGCAGAGCTGCGAAGGAGATGCAAAACGATTACGGCAGTGCCTTGTTAGTGGGTATTGGCGTAATTGTGCAAAGTGGATGGCGGACGGCACTTATCGTTCTGTTAAAGGAGATAAAGTGGGATTCAAAACATTCGCTATGCGGCCGCTGTTGATGTTGTTTGCCTAGATCTTGCACGTTCACCCTAACTCGGTACTTTTCACTCGAAAACCCCGTTCAGGTTGGGTCGTGTTCCATGAAATGGAAGAAACCAAAAAGAACCAGTGCGCCATCACATTTCTCTTATTCACATTGGATAACCACTGAGCTTTTCTCGAAACAGAATCAAGATTCTCACTGAAATCGAGCCAGACTGGTGAGTCGCTTACCCCAAGCTTCCTTTCAGAACAGTTGTAGAACTCTCGCCACTTATTCCAGGCTTCTTGATCATGGTCACAAATACTATCCGAAACACACGAGTGGATAAGTCCTGACGAATTGTTCGTTTGTGGCTACCAGTGTACGAGACCCGTAATATCGAAGATTCTATAGCATCAACCTGGTGAATGATGAACTGACCTCGGGAGATGATCGTCGCTTCGAAGTGACAGTACAGCAGTGGCAGCCTATGTGGTTGTAACCCTTACGCAGGTCGCGCGTTGTTCAGCCTCTAGCAACAGCACTCGGTACTGGTTTCTCTGAAGGTCCAGGATGTGCTATCCCACCATCCGAGGATAGAGTGCGAACTCTTTTTCGAAGTAGACGCAAATGTCTGTTTCATTTTTGTGAACCCAATTGGTAACCATTCAATAGGCTGTTTCAAATCAGATAGTCACCAGTCCAGACCGCCGCATCTGCAGAAATACCTGAGGAAATCGTTTGGAAGGACATGCCGTAAGGTATCTTTTGCGCTCGCTGAGATGCTCAAGAGCCAGTGAGAAGGCCCCGTCAAGTACAAGAAACTGTTAAATAGCCGTTCTCGCTTGATGCCTGTGCAGATCTTGAGGGAGGCTCTAGCCCCGATGTTGTACTCTCAAAATAAATGATGTAGTCAGCAGGAGGGACTCGAAACCATTGAAACACTGCATCCATGGTCAGTCATCCGAAAGCATCATGTTGGGCCATTGCGGCCGTCAATAACTCTTGGAATCTAGAATCCCGTTATGGAATACGCAACTTACCCCGAAGACTGATATAACAAGTATCAACACAAAACATCACAGTAAGACTTTGGGAATTCAAGAACCACCGCGCTTGATTGCAGTTGTGGTGGGGTTTGTGACTGAGCAGATATCTAGCAATTTCCATGACAATAATGCGAAAGGCGGTATCCACAATGCCGGTACCTTCGTAGAACTGCCAAGAAATGAGAAATGTTCGACCTAATGACTTCCGGCGCCTCAACGAACAAGCCCCAGTATATTTGGCTGTGTAAGTTAGGTTACCGTAACGAGGCTAGATATTGCTGCCAAACACGTTCCGTTCAGTTTAAGATCAAGGACCTCTTTTCCCGACGACTCACCGCCTCCGCTTCTGCCACAGCTACTTTGAATCGAGCGACCTCTTTCCAGCATTCTAGAGGCGTGGATTGGTTTGACCTGCAACGAATCCAAATAACGTGTCTCAGAGAGAGAAAAGTAACGCACCTGTAGCACGATACAACCTCTTCACCAGCTTCCTTCAGGAACGGGAAATCGCTCAGTTGACGTCGAGTTTGGTATCTGTCTACCTTGGCCCTAATCTCTTCAAGGTTTCCGATAAGCGTTGCACTGTTCTTTGCTTCGCTGAGAGGGGAACCGTCGCCAGCGTCACTCTCACGGTCAAGATTTTCCTTCTCCAAAGCCCGATGAATTTCCTGCTGTACCTTTTCCTCCTCAGCCCGAAGAGTCTGCAATTCGGCTTGGATTCGGGATTGTATGCGGCTGTCAAGAGATAGTTGTCTCTCGGGTGGAGTCTCCGGAGACGCTAGGCGGTCTGAAAGGTAATCCACCACATCCTGGGAGAACTTTTCTTGGCTGAGGAGTGCTGGTGGGTAGACAAAGCGAACTTGACACACCTGTACGGGTGTTTGATTTGGGATAACCTTTGGAGTCACATCAGATTTGGACTGGCTGGCACCCATGTTGAAGGCAAGACAATGAACGAACTTAGACTAGTGGTCTTGATTTCCGACGTCACGTGAGCACTGACCTGCAGTAAGTTCCCCGAACTTAGGAACTTCACAACGACACCATTTCTATTGTCATCACCAGTAATATTTTTGCCTGCTGCCAAGGCCCGTTCGATCAAGTGAGTTCATAATGAATCAGAGTTGGGCTGATAGCGAAACATGTCACCCCCGCGGCGTTTTCGATTATCAGGAATCTGGCATGCTCCGATTATTCCACATGTAAATGTAGTGAAGACGGGCATTATTCTTATTTTAGTTGTTGGTGGGTCATATCATGTCTATGTTTAGCCCATCTGACATAACCAAGGAAATGTGAATCACCTTCGAACTGAGTTCTCGTTTCTCTCCCTGATCGCTTTCAAATTTTCTTACCTGGTATGGTGGACTGATATCTTGTTTTGAGGGGAAAGCCACAACATGTGATGTGACTGTATGTATTAAAGGGGGAGGAGGGTCTCAATGGTGTTCGGACCCTACCTCCTGCCCCCTACCTCCTGCCCCTCCCCCTCCACATGAGGGGCTCAGCCCAACAGTTATAAGGCTGGCTTTTGCTCAGGCAGGCTTCAGAAAACCCACTCTACTTCAATGGCTCCACTCACCAAGATTCTTCTGCCACTTGCACTCACTGGCTTTGCCACTGCCATCACTGTCCCTGTCACTGAGAATAGGGCTCTGGTTACCAAGGATGATGGTGATCAGCCCCCATTTATGACTGGTCTTCAGACTGGTCAAGGTGAGGAGCATTTTTTTTTCACTTGTGCCATCAATGTTCTGAGCTTGCATACTAGGCACATTTTTTGATGCTGAACTTGGTGCTTGTGGCTTTATCAATGATAACAGTGAACATATTGTTGCAGTCTCCAACCTCCTTTTCGATGCTGTCCCGTAAGCACCAATTCTTTTTGTGACTTTCTTGCACTCATACTAATGTGCTATATAGGGGCTATGATGGGGACTCATTCCATAACCCTGTCTGTGGAAGGCAGATTACTGCATATTGTGAGTATAGCCATTCTTGCATTAACCCTTTAACTAATACATTGCTCAGATAAAGACAGGAGCACCACAGTCACTGTCACTGATAGTTGTGCTGACTGTGACATCACAAACCTTGATTTCACGCCCACAGGATTTGCTGACCTTGAGCCCAACTTGGATATCGGGCGCATTGACATCACCTGGGAATGGGTCTAAAGTGTTCAAGTTCTCGAAGCTGGAAGAAAAAGAAGTTTGAATTGGATAGTAAATAAAAGTTGTTGTAAGATACTAAGAGTTGTTGATTGTGCTGTTGAAATTTGGAAAGTGTATTCGGTGACATTGTACCTCCATTGAAGGAATGATCATTCAAGACCACCGTCTCCCCTAACTTACGGAAACATATGTTCCATCGTACGGATAACATAGTTATACTAGTTACCACTTACGGTTGGCCTTTCGACGACCTGAGACTGGCAAATGTGTCTTCTTTCACTCGTTCGAGGATACGGCGTCGCTTCGAACTTGATTTTCCTTGGTGGTTATGACTCTAATGATCACGTTAGAGTTCTTGACCACGTGCACTCATCTTGAGGCTTCACTGACTCGTGCTAAGCAGTATTCCCCCTAACTGTTCCACCACTCAATATACGGATCCCAAACGTTGTGGATTCCCCATATTTTCTGACTTGCCGACTTGTTCTTGATGCAACCGCTGGCGATTGGTTCATTCTTGAAGAAGGGAGGCGGAGACTCGACCAACATCATTCTCTTCCGATTCTTATTCAAGTCCCTACAGTACTTTCTTTCGAGATTCAAACGCCAGCAGTTCCGAGTATCTGGATCCAGTGGACAGCGTAGCAAGCCATCTGCGTAGTTTCTATTGTCGTTATGAAGCCGACACCTCCGAGTGTTAGAGCTACGAATACGGCCTATCACGAATAAGACATGCTTTTCCCCACTGATTTCATCATGTATATTCATCACCCTAACCCTTCAACGCGAACCAATTCCTGGCTCTGAACTCAGTAGTATCACTATCGTTATCACCAACAGTCTCGACATCATATGCGACAGCTTTTTCTGTCACGCCTTCACCATTCTCCTGTATATTCACTCTATTCCGCTGTTTTCCCATTTACTTCATATTACCACCGCATTAGGTGCAGACGGAACCGCCGTTTTGTGATCTTGGTCGAGACGACCTTACGTTCCCCTGGAGATATCGGTGATCGATGCAGATCCTCCTGGTTCTATTAGAAATTGCCTGTCAGTCTGGACACATGGGCCGACAGCCCTCGACAGCCCAGCATTTGGCTGTCCTATCAGACGCCCATACCATGGTCGATGGGCCAATAGCAGGTTTCGTACATGAACATACCCACGACGTTTCGGCAAAAAAAGCTCATCGTCATCGTCAAAATGTCAGTGTTATTCCCGCACTTGTCTCGAGCGTGCTTATGTCTCATCTCGAGATCAGTTCTATCAGTCTGCGAGCCAATACAAACTGTCAATTGGGAGCTGAATGCGACTGGTGAGATTTCGAAGGTTACATACCTAACCGAAAATGGTTTCGCTCAAATCACGCGAAGGCACAAAAAGCTGACACGGTGATGAAGGTTTACCTACCCCCCTATCCTCGACTCACCTGCTTACTACAGACTACAGAACCTACCTGAGGGGAATGAGAGAGACAGGATAGTTCGTGCCTAACGTTCGCCTCCATGTGCGCACGCTGTCTTGTTGTTAGACACACTTGAAGTTCAGTGGGTGATATCTAGTACGTCCCATGATAATACGTGCCTGGAGCTGATGCAATCGTTCCCGTGTCGCCTCCAGGGGCCACCCTCTGACGGTGTGACCTCCAGTACGTATGCACCAGCTTCACTGGTACTTGCGAGTTTTTTTTTTTTCAATAATTGATCGTGATCACAACGTCGTGTGCGGGGGCTATTCCAAACTCGGTTACCCCACACCGAAGAGCATGTTAAGTAATGTAGGTGATGCTACTGCTGGTCGACAATGTGGTCATTCAATGACGAGATCTTCTTGGTGTGACTGGCGATCTCGATTAATAGGGTCGTCCGACACTTCTGATCGCGGCGGCAGCCCTGCGGAACTAGTATGTATGTGCCACATTCCACGAGTAAGGCTGTCCTTGACACTCGTCCTCAAGGGCAGCGAACTTAAAGCTGGAGAATTAACAGCACTACCGTACTTACGCGGAGTCCTCCCTCTATCAAGGCACGTTCTACTCTCGTGCATCACTGGTGGAGCGCAGGTCGAGTCTATACGCTATTTGACCTAGTGCACACCGGATGATCAAGGATCTGATGCATTAATCAGTGTGGAGTGCGAGTCGGGCCCTGAGCGGAAAATTTTCCATCATGTGCGTATGTGGTATGGCCGAAAACTTTACAAGCACTTTGGTCTGTTTGTTATCAACAGCTCGTCTGCTCACTGGTATCGCTTTATGTATTAGTTCCGTTTCAAGTCATCCTTGGAGAGAACAACGCCACGGCACCGAGACGATGTGATAAGGTACGTACATACCTCGCAGACTACGGCCCTGACGCACACCCGATGACCGGATATCGTTACTGTAACTCTCTTTGCGACATTTCTGAACAGAAAGCCTGCCGAAAAGATTGAATACTGCCTGTTCAGCGCAGACGCGGAACTTGAAATACTTCATATATGGGTGACAGATGACATGACATGGACTGAGGTGGAAGGCCACATGAACTCCATATGATCGTTCCAAATTGCAAGGGCTCAGTTAGACCGCTGGTAGTAGGATGACGCGATGAGGAGCTTGGTAAGGACTGAGGGGAATGGATACGTCATGCACTCGGTAAGATGATGCAATCATACCAGTCCGGCCACAAATATTCAGGCTACAAATCCGGGATATCATAACACTGGGTACCAAACTTACAACATGGAGAACAGTACGTTCAAGTATAATATAGAGCCCACTGATCCGCAAAAGCTGTCGGAGGCTGGGTGCCAAGCCCTCCTCCGAAACGAAACCGACATAAAACAGGTCACTGGATATGTATCAGCGAGAGGGGATAGGTTTTGTAAGTGAACACAGCACCGGGCTATCATGTAAGATGCCGGGCGACAAATAAGGCGAACAAACAGCAGCGATGAGAGCTAGTAGTACTCATCCTCCATAGG